>JAPDOI010000147.1:532500-545000 GCA_029168955.1 Aplectana chamaeleonis | reverse complement strand
TGATTGCGAATGAAGAGAAATACAGGCCTGAGACAACTCGTTCATCAAAGGAGGCATATCTCGGTTCGTAGGGGGTCTTGGACGATTTCAGAGATACCATTGTGATAAGAGAGTGGCTATTTCCTAGATAAGCATAAAATCTAGAAAAGAATTTTTTGGATGCCCTGTGCCTTTAAAGACAGTGGTTGCGATCAAATATGTTTGTCTTCTTTTCCTTTCTTAATCCCTTTCTGGGTTTACAGTGGCAGGGCTACAAGAAAAATCGCGATAAAACCGTTTTGGGCCAAATTTGAAGCCTGAACATTCTTGTCTTATGATGGTGGACGGGCCAACTAACACATCATCGGGATCGATGATATCTAATATCAAGAACATCAGCTGGATTGAAATTGAATTGTAATCAACACACACAACCTTCAACACAACATTAACCTTTGGACTGACCTTCTTGAATATTTATGTATTCATCTAGTCAAAAGCGTTGACTGAAGTGCTTGCGTTCGTTTTAATTAGGTAAATTTGAGTTTATTTCTTTTTGTGGATGTCGATGATTTTTGACTATATGCACATGAGACTGCGATCTTTTTGAGCGGAGCTGTGCACGTGTGCACAAACTGGCATCTTTGGGTTCTGGAAACTCTAGTCTAAGTCCGTTTTTTCACAGCGCTACCTTCATAATTTTTTAGCTGTTTTCGATCTAAGCTGATTTTTGTAGTTTTTTCGATAACGTTTTTCATTGTGACCACTGCCTTTAACGAAAGCAGACATAGGCTCACAAGGTTGCGGACTTGAGTACAAAACTTAGGTGTCAGGCAGGAATCGAACCCGCATCGCATCGTTTTCCGGGCGAGACTGTTACCATTACATCACCGACACCGCTCTGCAGTGTTCAGCTTGACTTACTTACTCGACTTAATCGGTTGGCTTTCGCCTGACGCGGTCATTCCGCATCTCCACCGAGGTGAGCCGTCCTAGTAATCAGCCGTGTCCGTTTTTCACGGTCTTCAGCCACAATTTGAACACATTCCATCCGGCTGTCACTATTCCATTTCCTGTGGAACGAAACATCACCCCTGAACTCTCTTTCGATGCCAAGTGACTTTAAATCCTCTTTATCCACATCCGTCCAGAACTTTCGCCTACGCCCAGGTGGCCGTTTCCAGACAGGATTTGGAAGCATTCTTAAAACGTGTTGTAGGAGACGATCCGGCGTTCTTCTTAGTATATGCCCGAGCAGTCGAAGTCGACTTTCCATTGCTGCTTGAGATGGCGTCGGGAGATGCTGGCACCTCCCTCGTGTCAAGCGTTGATGTACTGCGTCGATTTCCTTGTGAAAATCTTCGTTATGGCATATACGCGGCCAGAAATATTCAAGCAAACGCCTAAAAAGCTTCCTCTCCGTGCAATCCAAGCTTTCCATCTGCGTCTTCGGTGCTGCCCACGTCTCCGATCCGTACATCATGATAGGGCGAATAGCGGATAGGTAGACGCGCAACTTGATCTCCTTCGCGATAGTGTTAGACCACAAACACTTGGTTATAGAATTGAATGCAGACGTAGCTTTCGCACATCGTTGTCGAATATCCGCCGCATAACTACCATCGTTCTTCAGCAAACAGCCCAAATAACAGAAATCATCCACCAGTTCGATACGTTGTCCGCCCACACAAACACCCGTTGAGGGCCTCTGAGAGACCCACATCTGCTTGCATTTTTCGGGACGAAGACGAAGTCTATAGGCTGCGGCATACTTCGAAACGAGGTTTACAATCCTTTGCAATTTTGCGTTGTTTTCAGCGAATAACACAATGTCGTCGGCGTACTCAAGGTCGACAAGGGAGCGTCCTGATGGTGTTAGGATCACATCCGCAGAAAACTGTTCTGCAACTCTACGCATGATGGCATCAACGGCGAAGGTGAAAAGAAAAGGTCCTGCTACAGCTCCTTGCCTTACTCCTGTTTTCACCTAGAAAGCTGACGTAAATCCGACAGGTGTGCAAACTGCTGCAGTTGTTCCTCTGTTCATGTCCTCGATTAACCGAACATACTTTTCCGGGACTCCATCTGCTCGCAGAGCATTGAGCAATCGATCACGATGAGGAGAGTCGAACGCGGCTAGAGAGATTTCTCTGTAGTTCCTAGGATCCGTGACGGATAGCTTCTTGTGAAGAGGTGCGATGATCGCATGCCTCCACGAATCGGGTATCCTTTCGCTCATCCATATAGCACGGAAGGTGTTGGTCATTTCACGAATCCCAGACGGAGGAAGAGCTTTTAGCATTTCAGCAGTGATGTTGTCATCTCCACCTGCCTTTCCTTTTCTTCATTTTCCGGACACAATCCAAAACTTCAGACTCAGTCGGAGGTTGCTCGCTGACATCGTAAGGTGCTCTCTGAACATGCGGGAGCTCAGGTACTGATGGCGCTGGACGATTCAGTAATGAACTGAAGTAATCCTTCCATATTGGCAACGTCGCATCACCAACTGCAACTCCATTGGTAGTGTTCAAGACAGGAGACCATCTCTTCATCTTCCCGCTAGACTATCGCAGCAACGTGTAGGCTTTCTTCGGATTCTTCTCCTCCCAAGCCTTCTCGAAGTCTTTAGCTCTACACGTCCACCCTCGTTCGCGGTCGCGTTGAAGCTGCCGACGCAACTTCCGCCTCAGACGCTTCTTCTCCACAAAGTTTCCTGCAGTTCGGAGAGCACATACCTTGTTGTAAGTGTTCAGCTAATTGACACATGAACTGTGTAGGCACAACAGCAATCACCCGTTAACGGGTATGATCTGGTAAGCACAAATCGGCATTCAATCCAGTTAGGCTGAGGCCTTTCGGAGACAACATTTGATGTTTTTCGATACTCAGTGCCTTTTTTGGCATGGTATATAATCAGAAGATCTTACAAGGTTGTTGAGTTGAATACAAAACTTAGGTGTCAGGCAGGAATCGAACCCGCATTGCATCGCTTACCGGGGTGTTGTTATCACACTACCGACACCCCGCTCTGCACTCCTCAGGTATTCACACTTGAACTGTGTAGGCACGACAGCAATCACCCGTTGACGGGGTATGATCTGGTAAGCACAAATCGGCATTCAATCCACTTAGGCTGAGGCCTTTCTTAGACAAATTTTGATGTTTTTCGAATATTTAATGCCTTTTTTGGCATGGTATATAATCACGAGATCTCACAAGGTTGCTGAGTTGAATACAAAACTTAGGTGTCAGGCAGGAATCGAACCCGCATCGCATCGCTTTCCGGGCGAGACTGCTACCACTACACCACCGACACCGCTGTGCAGTGTTCAAC
Organism: Aplectana chamaeleonis; assembly: GCA_029168955.1. Lineage (NCBI taxonomy): Eukaryota > Metazoa > Nematoda > Chromadorea > Rhabditida > Cosmocercidae > Aplectana > Aplectana chamaeleonis. The sequence goes on along the minus strand of JAPDOI010000147.1, from coordinate 541,687 downwards.
TAGTTGACACATGAACTGTGTAGGCACAACAGCAATCATCCGATAACGGGTACTAGCTGAAGAATGCAGAGCGGTGTCGGTAGTTCAATGATAACACTCTCGCCCGGAAAGCGATGCGATGCATGTTCGATTCCTTCCTGACACCTAAGTTTCGTATCCGACTCAGCAACCTTGTGATATCTTGTGATTATATACCATGCCATAAAAGGGCATCAAATATTCAAGAACAGACATGGGCTCCGCATGAAAATCGCAATAAACAAGTTCGAGAGATTTTCAACAAAACCCACTGATGCAAAAAATACCGTCCCTGAAAATGAAAAATTCTGTATCTGAAAATGCTCGAATGTACACATTTAAGTGGTTTATTGTTAGTTTCTGTACTGGAAATCACGATGCTGAAATATTACAGGTCGTCTATCAAACACCTAAACCGACGCCAACTACGGATCCTACGCCTACAACTACAACTGGGGTGCCAACACCTACAACTACTCTCACAACAACTACGCCTTTTGTTCGGCTTTGGAAAAAGTGGTAGATTGCGAACCAATAAAGCCGTTTTCTCGCGTCTGCCTCGAACATTTTTTTACAGAATGCTCTCGGTCAGGAGGATTATTTTGAAATTCATTCGCGAAGTCATGTGAGAATTGCTGCAGGCTCAAAGGAAATCAGGGAAATCACAAAAAAGTGGTCTCCACAGAGTTTTCTTTTCACGACAGGATGCGTTTCGGATCCGTGAAGCTGCCAAATGTGCGTGCAGTACATGGATAGTTTTCCTTTTAACGACCACACGTGTACATAGCTCACCCTCCAATTGTCAGGATTTGTCAGGTCTGTGTGAAAATCGTGTGCAGCGATTCTGGATACCTACATAGCTGAAAACGACTGAAATCGCAAAAAAAAAGAGACGGGGAAGGCTGAAGGGTGATTACGCTGTAGTGTAATGTGGCTCAAAATTTTCACTCCCGTCGAATGAAACATAAAGTGTGATCAAATGAGACTGCCCGCCCACTCGGTCGGCGTGCATGTCAATCGGGCAAAAGCATTTCTCTGACTTGGAAATTCATCAGCAGGCTTATCACACAAACAAAGAATTTTATCCCACTCCATTGTTGGCAGCCGAGAGAGAGCTCGCCCATAAAAAAACATCTGCACTTTATGCGGCTGAGCTTCCTAGAATTTCGGAGCTCTGTTGAGTAGAATGTAAACAACTTGCTGGCGATCTCAAAGCTTATCGTTTAGTTGAGGCTGCAGCCGATAACGATAGGGTGCGAGCAGCCTTGGACAGCATTTTGAACCGGTCTCAGACTTGACCTACAGCCTTGCGGAGCATGAGCTAGTTGCGGAGCATGGTCTTGTTACATGCGTCAAGGACCTCGGCTTTCACCATAAAAACAGGCTTGAATTCTCTGAGCACTGGAAATCTTGGCAGAATAAAGAATTCGCACGCATTTCCTCATCCTGGTTTAATTACCCATGACCTATGTGAGGCCTTTAGTTGAGTGTGGAATCACAGTTTTTAACCCCGTGAAAAAGAAGGACATTGCCCTATTGGAATACATTCAAAATAACTACACCCGCAAACTAATGATGAGATGTTCTGGGCTCGCGTATTCCCAGGTGCCCAATGGTGCCGAAAGAGCTAGAATTCGGAAACTGCCTAGTCTTCATAGGAGAAGGAAAAGAGCTGAACTCATAATGATGTACAAATTACTTACTAGAAAGTTGTCTATAGATCCAGTAAAATTTTTCGGAGCTCCCATTTCAAGAAGCAGATGCGGGAAACTTAGACTCTATATTCCAATTGCGAGGTCACAAGCTAGGTAGGGTTTTTTTCCTGCCGTAGCGTGAGCAAGTTCAATCAAATTCTAGGTGAGAATGAGTTCCTTCTGAGTGTGTCTTTGAGTGCATTCAAGTCCCTTTTAAGAGACACCTGACCTTCAATCTACTTGTACTCATGGTTTTTGTCCCGCTTACTTCTACAATTATTTTTTGTTACTTGTTTTTGGATGTCATTTTCCGGCAAATCGGTTTTCTTTGTTTCCTCAGCGTGGGTTTTACAGGTACGTTCAATATTTCAGTAACTCTGCGATTTTATATCAAGTTGTGTATTGCTTACGTGGACTTGTTCCGCGTCTCAAATAAATAAATAAATAAATAAATTACCCAAGTTTGAGTTATATGGTATATGATAACTGGCATCGTTGGTGTAATTTGCGTCTGTGGTAATCTGCGTCTAGTATTGTTGGCCTGGTTTACATTGGTTGCGTTATTACATCGTCTGTGATAACTGGTACGATCTGGACACCGACGTCACTTCAACAACAGGCGAGCACTCTTGTGGCCGATTGTGAAATGTTTTTAGTCAACTTCTGTGCCACCGCATCAGGACTATTTCTTTAATTGGTTGTGCCACGATGACTAGCGAAACTCCGGTCTGCCCTCCAACACTTCAGGAAAGCAAGATCCGCAAAAACCTGGCGGAAGAGCTGTCGCCGACAATGGACTTTGGTAAAGCCGCGAAGGCGCTGGTGGGCGACGAATCGCTGCCGATGCATGTCCGGACATTTATCGCTTATCTCCTATATGAAAGGAGTCAGGTTGAATCATTATGTAAGAAAAACTGTGAGTTAGTCGTGATGGTCCGAGAGATGGTTAAGGCTGATACGGAGCTAAGCCAGGTTGACGATAGGTTGAATGCTACACTGAGAAAAGCCCTTAGTAATCAGAATGTTCTGGATAATATCAGTGATGTTCCTTGTGCTAGTGCTGTTCCTGATTGAGTTGTGCCGTCATCTCCTTCTGTACGGTTAGAGAAGTCGAATGACTTCAGAGAGATTGAACGTGGTCGCTCAGTCGTGATCATAGGAGTTCCAGAGAATTGTAGCAAATGCCCAAGTGATAGAACTATTAATGACCATTTATGTGTTTCTGATATTTTGAATTTACTGTCTATTGATTGCTTGCATGCACCGATACATCCTATGAGCCGCGATGACTCTTCTCATAATAGGTTGCTCAGAGTGATCTTCCCTGCATCGAGCATTGCCAAGACAGTACTGAGGCGCGCTTCTCAGCTTAAAGGCAGTGGTCACGATGAAAAACGTTATCGAAAAAACTACAAAAATCAACTTAGATCAAAAACAGCTGAAAAACTATGAAGGTAGCGCGGTGAAAAACGGTCGACAAATAGAGTTTCTAGGGCCCAAAGAAGCTAGTTCGTGCACACGTGCACAGCGATGACGAAACAGATCGCAGTCTCATGCCGAGCAGTCAAAAATCATCGACATTCAGAGGACGAAATAAATACATATTTAACGAATAAAAGAGGTTGAATAATGAAAGAATCACTTCAGTCAATGTTTTTGACTAGATACACACATAAATTCGAAGGTTCATTGATTGACATTCAATTTCAAGCTAGCTGATGTTCTTGATATAAGAGGTCATCGATGCCGATGATGTGGAGAGGGCTCGTCCACCATCAAAAGACAAGAAAGTTCAGGTTTCAAATTCGGCCCAAAACAGTGGTTTTTTCGCGATTTTTTCTTATAGTTCCTACTACTCGAGACCCAGGAAAGGATTTAGAGAGAAAAAGACGACAAGCATATTTGATCGCGACCACTGCCTTTAAGCGTTTCCCAATCACCAATGGCCTGTTCATCAGAGCCTCCCTCCTTCGGGAGGGACGTGAGCGGCGAGGTACGTGCTCGTCGCAGTCCTGCCACTGTCAATGTGAATCATGCGGGTGCGAATGTAAGTCCTCCCTTTGGTGGTACTGCCCCTGTTATAGTAAATTCTCCAGCTGTCAATCTTGGCGTAATCACTCCTGATAATGTCAGTACTCCTGGTGTAAACGTAAATGCTCCTGTTAGTGTGAATTGTATCAATATCAGTAACCATCCAGTTTCTTCCCAAGAGCCTAGTACGAGTTCGAATTTCATTTCCGGTCAGCACTTCAGTGATAACGTTGCCTCCGGTCTTTCGGGTGTTAATTTAAACTTGTAAATTCTCCCCGGACCGCGGATAGCAATCTTAAATGTCTGTCTTCGAACATACGTTTCCTTCCAAAAAATATTAAAGTCTTATAGCATACATTCAACAATTTCATTTTGGCATTATAGCGCTGTCTGAAACGTGGTTGACGCCTCACGTCACTGATGCTTCGTTATTTGGTGGTTTATGTTCTCAGTTTGATCTGCTTAGATGTGACCGACCGCACAAGAGGGGCGGTGAGTGGCTCTTTTGTTGAGTGAGTCTCTTTGTCCAAGGTTGGTGTACGAGGAGTCTTGTTCTGAAAGTTACGAACTACTTTGTGCTGAAATTGTTGTTAGTAATAGGACGCTGAGATTAGTTATTGCTTACAGGGCGCCCTCATGCTCTGCTGACTTTTTTGAAACATCTATTGAAACCTTAGGTGATTTGCTTTCTTGTAGTCAGTCTTGTGTTATTACGGGTAATTTCAATTTACCAGATATAACATGGGTGCAGCTTGTTCCTACGGCTACAAACCTGAGTATTAAGCTATACCTAGATATGTGTGCTTCGCATAATCTCACCCAGAATAGCGTTATGGCTTCACGAGGTAGCAATGTTCTGGATCTGTTACTGTCCAATGAGGACGGGTTGATTGTAGATGTGGATACTCTGGCCCCATCGGGCACTATTGACCATGCCTCTACAGTTTTCAAGCTAAACGTGCATATCGAGGCGTCTGATAGAAGAATTTACAACAGCGTATACAGTAAAACGGATTTTGCGTGTATAAAAGAATACCTGAGTAGTTTGGATCGGTACGGCTCACTGAGTACCGTGGATACTGTGGAAGCTAAACACGAACTCCTCCTTTCCATCCTTGACAACACTATTGATTTATTTGTACCGATTAGTCTGGTGTCTACGAAGAAGGCGTACCTCCCTGAGCACTTGGAAAATCTCTCTCACAGGAAATCTTAAACCCGGAACATGGCAAATAGTAGTAAGAGGGCTGAGGATTCGTGCGAATACAAAAGAGTTGCGGCAATATTTGAAAAACGTTTGAATAATAATTATAATAATAGTAATAATTTATAATAATAATTTATGATAATATAATAAGAAGTATAAGAGTAATAAGGAAAGGAAAGTTATCGAGTCTAAAAATAAAAACTCATTCTGCAGATCACTTAATTCGAGGCTCAAAAGTAAATCTGATGTTGGATGTCATGTGAGAGAGGATGGTTCCAGTGCAGTGGAAGACGGCCAAAAGTTCAACTTCTCGCAAATATGTTTAGGAATTCTTTGAGGACACTGACTTGGATGAGAGTGTTAGTCCTTCTCTTTTCCTGTTATGCCTGACTCTGTATGGCTTCATCCGGGGGGATTTTCGGAACTACTAGCCAAATGACCTAATTCGTTTTCTGACACGCCGGATCACATACCATCATGTTTCATTGAAAAGGTGATTGATATCATAGTTAGCCGGCTTGCGCACATTTTCAACCTGAGTTTTATGCGTGGAGAAGTTCCGAGTAGATGGCGTACATCCTTTGTTACTCCTATACCAAAGAAGAAGCCATTTTCTGATCCCAACAACTACCGGCCTATCAGTGTCACATCTATTTTTGCAAGACTTTGTGAAACAGTATTAAAGAAAAGAATTATGGCTCATCTGGAGGAGCACTCCATCATCTCGGAGCACCAACATGGTTTCGAAAAGGGCAAATCCACAATTTCGGCGATGCTGCAGTCACTTGAAGACTGGACTCGTGCGCTGGACAAAGATGTTGGTATGGATGTTATTAACCTCGATTTTCCAGGGCGTTTGACAGAGATTCCCATCGTAAATTAGTAAACAAACTGGAAATAGTGGGCAATCATCCACGAGTAGTGGCTTGGATTCGTGCTTTTCTTACCGGCAGAACTTTCAGAGTCCGGCTTAACAGTGCGTTCTCCTCTCCCTTTGCATTCCTTAGCGGTGTTCGCCAGGGTGGAGTGCTTTTACCTATTCTCTTTAATATTTATATGTTTAAGCTTCCCTCGATTATATCCTTGAGAAACGTTGGCTGTTCGGCATTAGCTGACGTCTTTAAACTGTAGAATCCTATCCGGACCATGGAAGATTCGGAGTGGTTGCAAAAAGCTTTTAATGATGTAGCCAAATGGTTGATTGAATGGAAATCGCCGCTTTCCAGTGAAAAAACTAAGTGATAAAGCTTGGTAAGAGGCGAAATAATAGCTTCTATATTATTGACGGTATGCAGTTGAGAGAGGTCAGCGAGATTAAAGACCTTAGTTTCCTTCTCAGATAAAAACAACCCACTTCCCGCCGGCCAAGTCGGGCTAGTCGACTTCGCGCGGCCCCAATTTTGTGGGCGTGGCGCAGCGCCCCACTTCCCGCTGGCAGAGAGGCTTTTCCGTCTTTCCGCGGAGTGTCGGCGGGCAGTCGGCTATTCCTGGGGGTCATCGAACACTCACTCATCGGTTCCCACTTTGATATCATCATTGCACCACCCACTAGAGTGGAGCCAACGAACGATTGCTGAGCAGAGAACGCTGTATTGAGACTCTTTCCGAAACCCGCGCTGTGTGCGACGCTGGCCTTGGGCAGGTGAACCATTGTCCGTTAATGGCATCTGCGAACCGGAAGGCTGCGAGAACTAGTGAGTGTAGGAAGCTTCCCCGTAGAAGCTCACTCCTTACTTGTCAAGAGCAGTTAAAGATGAAATCCCCAGGAGCGGATTTTTCGAATTTTGTTAGGATAGACCTTTACTTAAAGGGTGATTTTTAAATGTGCCGCAAACTGTTTTACGACTGTCTTCTGTCCGTCATCAGATTAGCCGTAAGGTGGTTGCAGAAGGGCCGCAGAGTGCGTGTTCACCGTATACGGGCAGTCAACGAAACAGCGCTGCCGACTGCCCGCGACCGATCTATTGGCCTTCCGCGGGAGGGGTTCCGGGACGTCGGCTAGTGGTACCGCGGGAAGTGTGATGTCTCTATCTGAGTTATCAAGGATGATCTTAGTTTCGAAGATCACTGCCTCCAGGTCGCGTCCATGGCTAACATGATGATGCACAGCGCGTTTCGAGCACTTTCAACTACCAGTGCAAACGTCCTGACTGAGGTGTATGAAACGTACATACGTCCACTTATGGGGTATAGCACGGTGGTATTCAATCCATACAAAAAGGGATCTATCGCTGCGCTGGATAAAGTCCAGAATACTTTCACACGTAAAGTTTACTTTAGGACATCGTGGTTTCAGACTAATCGCAACGTCTGTCATGTCACCAGGAACGACAAATTGGGCCTAACCACTCTATAGCACACGAGAAGAAGGTTTGATATGATAATGATGTATAAAGTCATTCATGGTAGTGCTGGCATCAAGGCTAGCCGGCTATTCAACATGAGATCGTCAACCACCAGGGGAGCGCCGGTGAAATTGGGCCTCGTTGGGGCCAGGCGGAATGTAAGACAGCACTTTTTTTGTCAATAGGGCGGGGTCTGGATTCAACGAATACTTCGGCCAGGTTTGGTAGTTGGGAAGTTCGCTGAATTCAAAAGGCGCTTGAGAGTTATCTGTTGTCCCAGGAGCGATGTTTATAAGATCTCATCCCATCATGGTGCCGGTGTTGCCTCGTAGTCAGTTTATCGATTTGCTTCATTATTGTCCTCTAGCTCCAGTTTTTTTTTCAGTTGCCGTTTAGCTGTTTCTTTTATTGTTTGTCTATCACACGGTTCTACCGTGTAATAAATCAAATCAAATCAAATCAAATCCTCGAACGTTTGACGCTGCCTGATGAGCACCTACATGTTAGAACCTATAATTCTTACTCAGACAGTCGGGAAGAGTACGTCGGCACAGTTGTGGTTGTATTCCAGCGCAAACGTCGGATACAAACCCTCTTTTTAAGCAGGAGCTCCTGCTAACGGCAGCTGATGCTGCCAACGTATGCTGCAGCAAGGAGGTCAACCTCACCATGGAGGGGGTCTTTAGGATAAAATCATTCTTGGATGGAGTAAGTATACGCCATCTCGCGCCTCGCCATAGTTGCCAACAGCAGTCTTCTTCATGAGCCTCTGCGAGAGACATCAGGGGTGGTAGTGATTGGGGTTTTGAAGGCAGTGCTCACGATGAAAATGGTTTTTCTGTTTTTCCGCCAATCTTGAAAACGGCCCCATGGTGATTCCAATGACGTCTCTAAAATTGTACAAGACCTTCTGGTAACGGAGTTATGGTCCCTTAAAGATTGAGCTAAGGAAACATGGTGGACGAGTTGTCCGAGGCTTGTAACTTCCGTCTTTTGCAAAAAACTGAAACAAATTTTTTATCGTGAACACTGCCATTAAACGAGAGTCAACAGGCGTTAAATTCGAGTTAAACACCATTTCAACCACACCAGATTCTAAAGAGGACTCTTGATAGTTAGGAGAGAATTCGCTCTAGTTTCACCCTAACATCCCTGTGGTAGGCATTCGATACATGGCGTGTGAAAACGCTTCGAAAAAGGCGACAATTGTAACCTTTGATAGGAAAAATAGCGATCTTGAAACGTTTTCAGGGCTATTTTTTCTCAAACATTCCGACATGTGGCGTCCTCGCGGTAAGTTCGCGTTTAACATCCTCTCGCAGAGAGCAAGGAAATAGTGCTGAAACGCGAGAGGAACTGGCGGCTAGCGAAAAACTCCTCACGAGGAGTCCTTGGATGCGGTTGGCAAGACGCGATCGAAACAGTTTTGACCATCTATGCTGAGGGTCAAGGGCGGATTCAATCAATGCTGTGGGTAAAGGAAACGATAACAGAGTCAGCCATTTTGACTCTAGAACGGCAGGCAATTTTTAAAAGTGGAAGATGATAGAAGGAATAATCTTGTAACGTCTACCGCCAGGGAAACCGGCGATGTATCAAAAACAAAGCTGAGATCATTGCTGAAACAGTTGGCCATCTTCTAGGGTAGCACTAATCAACCCCTCCCGATCAGCTGTTTATTTTTCGGCGAGCGCCGACACTTCTTCCTTTTTTGCTTATTTCATTCCGAAATTCTTCCGCTCCGCTATCATCAGGTTAGTTTACTTTTCATAATTCATTGCTTAGCACAGGCTATCACGAGTTTGTGGGAAATTATTTGCTTTTTCGCGTTTCGAAGGGGTTATCCACAATTTTTTAGCGGCAGGAAGCGAGAAATCTCAAAGCGACTGATT